>JAVIWB010003507.1:0-46760 GCA_031893035.1 Dermolepida albohirtum | reverse complement strand
GTCCTCTTTTGAGTGGTTGTCAAATTACGTGGTACCCAACGTGAACATAGCTTCTTAACGGCTAAGTGTTCATGCAGGTTCTTATGCACGCTGGTGTTACTAATACCTAGAGATGCCTCGATCTCACGCTATATCATATGACGGTCTTGCATTATCAATTCAGGCACTGTATTAATGTTTTCCGACACAACAACATTTGTGGGACGATCTTCACGAAATTCACCGTCCAAAGAACGCCGTCCAAGTTTGAATTCGCTATACCAACGATATGCTGTAGTTTTCGATGGTGCTTCATCACCAAATAAAGAAGTCAGCTCGCCGATGCATTCTTGTTGAGATAATCCACGCCGAAAGTTATGAAAAATAATTGCACGAAAACGTTCGCGAGTTAATTCCATTTTTTAGCTGACATAAAATTTTCAAGTTACTGTCAGCAATAGAAATAGCGACCGTCAAAAATGACAAACTTCACGATACTATCATCAGATCGGAGGCAACACTAACAGTGTTACCAGTTCCCGAAATATAAACGGCTACCCTTGTATATTAACCGCAACTAGTTTCGTTTGGACATTATCGATTATGATACTGGCAACATAAGTGGAAGACGCCTCAAGCTTTACACTGGTGCTTATTTTTGAAAAATCATATACAGGTTGTTCATAAAGTAGTTTCAAATAGATGCAACTTTAAAACAGCAAAGCTTTTTTTTTCAAATACATGGCATTCATATTGTTGTTTTTACTTACTATTATTGTTGAATAATACAATTTTCCAGAGATATAGACCATCAATCATTTACAATAAATTATTATTGAAGACGTAGCAAGATAATCTGAGCGTTATTTTTATTTCAAAAGGGATAGATTTTGTCATTTGACATAATTAACTTGGTTAGTAAGTAAGTTCACATCTAAACTTTAAATTCTAGTTACTTTCTTAACACTTTTGATGATATTATTAAATTAAATATAATCTTATAAATCTAAAATTGGTTCAAAATTTAATTTCTCAGTAAATTTTCTATAAATTCCTGTTTTGTCATGCCGAATATTTAAATTTATTGCGTCAATCTGATTGTTTACTATAAATAATTTTTATATTGAAAAAATACTTTAAAAATTCTGAAATTTTCATTTGTGTTGCTATTCGAGTCTAAAGTTGAATAAATGTATACAACCACGTTTGCACGTATGTACCCCAATGTGATCTAGCTTTACTAATCTAAATAAATTCTCTTTTTGTTTTTTTCTTTTGTTTTACATTAACGAAATTACATTAATCTTTGCCAAAACTCCAATTCCCACATGACATTTAAGATTATCGTAGGCGACGAAGAATCAGGAGCTGTAACTGGTAACAGTCACATGAACTCACCGCCAGTTGCTAATAAATTAGATGGAACCACGCAGGACGATGGCAAAGAGAATCACGTATCGTCATCACCGCCGGCAAGTGAGAGCCATAAAAAGGAAAAGTCCGTTTTGCAAGCGAAGCTAACAAAACTAGCCATACAAATTGGTTACGCGGGTTCTACCATAGCTGTACTTACTGTTGTCATATTGGTTATACTGTTTTGTGTTCAAACATTTATTATTGAACAAAAATCATGGGAGAGCACCTACGCTAGCGTTTTGGTTCGTCATCTTATTATTGGTGTCACCGTTCTTGTTGTTGCTGTACCTGAAGGTTTACCTCTAGCGGTTACACTTTCATTGGCGTATAGTGTGAAGGTAAGGCAACTTATTTTTTAATAAATTTTATTTTCTATTTAGCAAATTCGCCAAATTTTGCGCAGAGATTTTTTTAAAATTTGACTCGATGGAAAATGAAACCCTGAAGTGAAAGAAACGAATTAAGGTATTCAGTTTTTTATTATTTTGCAATATATGAAACTTCGGCACACTTTGATCTACGATAGTGAAATCCCATGATACTATTTTGTTATAATTTTCCTAAAGGTTCTTAAAATACTACCCCATCACTGAAAGAAGTTCTTCGTCCATTCGAAACTTCTTTCCAATAAGGAAAGTTTCACTTTGGGAATTAGTGTCTTTTGATGTGCGAAGGGGGACTTTTCTATGGACAAGCGATAGAAATGTTTTATCTTTTGGGAACTGCCACTGTGTTCAAATTTCTGTTTGAAATCAAAAACAATTTAGTTCTTGTTAAATAGCTTCAAACTATCTCTTGAGATTCGCATTCTTTCACGTTTTTTTATCACGTTTCAAGATACATAACATGCCCAATTCCCTAAAATGCAATGCACGAGTTTAAGTCCAAATATGGATCAATTCTCAGCATCATTAATTTTGTTGATAATGTCCAGAGTTGTTACAGTTGTTCACTTTTAAAATTATTGTTTGGATTCAGTCGGTAAATTGTCAATAACAATCATTTATGTTTGAAAAGTCATCGGATGAAGGATGGATACATTTTACTTCTTTCTAACAAGAATTCGTGTTCGTGTATCTTAAGGAATAGCTGCAGTCGTCCTGGAAGGTTGTTTTGACCACTTGCAAAATAGTCTGAAAATCCTCAACTTTGAAACCCAAAAAATCGTGGCTAATTATTCTCTAACGTCGGCTTACTTTGGGTTCTTTGAGGCTTGGACTTTCTTTGGGGTAGGGCCGATGTATCCACCGTTGAAAATGCCGCTTGGATTTGTGTACCATATAAATTTTTGCAAAAAAATCAGCTGATCGTATATCATCGTCCATTCGTTGTTTATATAAATAGGGAAGGAAGCGTTGTCATTTAAGTTTGTTGAATATCGGCCAAAATTTTAGAGGTATTTAATTCTCCTTTATAATGTTAAAATTTTTCGAAAGATGTTGCTAGTAAAGTATTTCATTTTCCGTCAAATCATCTTCGTAAGAAAGTCCTAAGTTTTTCTTGAGATTTTGTTAACAATTTTTATTTTTTATGCCATTTGTTTTTCGTTTTCTCACCACCGAAATTGTTCATGTGATTAATTATCTTTATAAACGACACCTACGCTTCGAATTTAATGCAAATTTGAACCTCATTTCTAGAAAAATTTATAATTAATTATCCGGAAAAAGAAACAGTGGAAATTCTTCAGGGAAATGGGCATTTTAATAACTAATATTTCATAATCAACAGAACATGTCAACACACCCCGATATCGCGTTTAAATTTCGTAATTAAAACTAAACCAGACGTAATGTAAACAAGTAAAAATGCGTATAGTTTCTTTTTTAATTGAGCGATTAATGTATATGCTCTACTTTTGTTTTTTGAACATTTTAAAAGAAATTTACAACTGTCGGGGGTAAATTATTCGTGTATATAACGGAAACCTTTAATTGAACGTCCTTGAAAATGTCTTAACTCTATATCTTATACCATTTTAAAAATAACTCCCGACATAACGATGAACTGCGTACCACAAATGTAAAATATATTGTAACCCAGTTTTATTTCAAACATATTTTGGCAAACGCGTATTTGAGTTAAAAAGATTATATACAGAGAGCGTCGCATAAAATGCGTTGCGTAAGTAGAAGACTTTGCAACGATAGAAAGTTCATTTTTATAGGAATATGAAATATACAGCAGAAACAGCGTCCCTATGGTCAGGAACACGTACTCGGCAATGAGGGAAAAGCGTACTTTACTCGGAAAAATAGGTCGTAATTGTACATTGTAGAGGAGGGAAATCAGACCAGCTGACTTTTTCTAATTGGAGTTGATTTCGTAGATCGTCTGATTTATCCCTAAATGATTTGTTTTTCTTTGGAGGTTATCTTAAAACCTCAATTTATGAATTTTTAGATGAGTTTAAACATATAATTGCGAGCAATAATTATCAATTAACGATTACAAATGTTCAAAGAAGCTTTTACGATAAGTTAGGTCGTAGTTGTATATTGTAGAGGAGGGAAATCAGACCAGCTGACCTTTTTCTAATTCGAGTTTAATATTCCTTGGTTTCGTAGATCGTCTGATTTATCCCTAGATGATTTGTTTTTCTTTGGAGGTTATCTTAAAACCTCAATTTATGAATTTTTAGATGAGTTTAAACATATAATTGCGAGCAATAATTATCAATTAACGATTACAAATGTTCAAAGAATCTTTTACGATAAGTTAGGGTGTCGTTTATAAAGTCAACTTTTGCGATGTGAAACTGGAAAATTTTTACCTCCTTTGACATCGTATATATACGGGGGAGCGTTTTCATATTCGCGGAATGAGCGGGTTGTAGAGGGGTGAGTAGGCGCATTGAGGGCGTGGCCTGTGCAGCGACTCATGATTAGTATAAATACGAAGTTTCATTGTTATTAGACAGTTAGCCTTTGAGCTATCGTCAATCAAGTAACATAATCAGGAGTGAAAAGTGAAATATGGAAAAAATAGAATATCGTGCCGTTATAAAGTTCCTTACCAGGCAAGGAAAATCAGTCGCGACCATAATGAATGAGATGTCATTGGTTTACGGCGACTCTTGTCCAGGAAAAACCATGGTGTACAAGTGGCATAGTTTATTTAAACAAGGAAGGGAATCCCTTGAAGACGACCCGAGGCCGGGCAGGAGCATTGAGGTGACCACGCCAGCACTTATCCAAAAAGTTGAACAAATTGTACTCGAAGATGCTCGACTAAAGAAGAAACAACTCGCAGAAATGGTTGGAGTATCCGATACAACAATTTTTAAAATCCTACACGATCATCTCGGCATGTCTAAGGTCAGCGCAAGATGGGTGCCGAGAATGTTCACGCCGCCGCAAAAACAACAGCGCGTAGAGTGTTCGCGTGCATTTTTGGACCTCTGTAATGAAGACAAGGATGGTGTATTGAGTGGAATTGTTACTGGAGACGAAACTTGGGTTCATCATTATGAACCTGAGTCCAAACAAGACTCCATGCAGTGGCATAAAAAGGGCACAGCACCTCCCAAGAAATTTAAAGTGTCACAATCAGCTGGGAAACTCATGACAACGGTATTTTGGGACTCGGAAGGAATATTGTTGATTGATTATAAAGATAAAGATGTTTCTATAATCGGAGAATATTGCGCTTCAATATTAGAGCGACTAAAAGAAGCCATTAAAAAGAAAAGACGGGGAAAATTGACAAAAGGTGTTTTGCTTTTGCACGACAACGCGCCCGTCCACAAGAGCCGCGTTGCGTTAGCTGCCCTGCATAAGGTGGGCTTCGAAATTGCGAATCACCCACCCTACAGCCCAGACCAGGCCCCGAGTGATTATTACCTGTTTCCGAAAATGAAAAAAGAGCTGCGGGGTAAAAAATTTACTGCCGATGATGAAGTCAAGGAGGCAGTTTCGGCGTATTTTGCAGATAAAGAGAAATCATTTTTTTATGAGGGTATAAATAAATTAATTGAAAGATGTGAAAAATGTATCCGTCTTGCAGGTGAATATATTGAAAAAGAAAAATAATTTGGTTTTTTTATTTCCACCCCTTGTCCCCCATTCCGCGAATATAAAAACGCTCCCTCGTACAGTACCGCGCAATAAAATTAGGACCACCACATGAATTCGACTTTTTGGTTTTAATTTTATAAGAAATAAGATAAAATAGCAATTTGTAGTAAAGTCGGCAAATATTGTATTTATTTTAATAACAATAAGAACTACGTAAATAGGTTATATTAACAACTATATTAGATAACTGAACATATCGCATATCTCTGCTAACCTCTTAACGAATACGTTCGACAAACCGCCGATCATAGGGACGCTGTTTTTACTATATACGGGCTATATTAAAATTACGTAATTTGGTTTATCCGTAATAATAAAGAAAAGCGTATAGGATGTGCGCAGCAAAGACGATTGGCCAAATGACAATTTCTTCTTCACTTGAATAATTAGGAAAATTTGGTCTTTATTACGAAAGTGAGTACACAAACGGGTTTTAGTGTGGATGATTCTCTTCTTTAGAGAAAATTTAAACATCCGAAGAATTATTAGAGTTTTCCAAAGATATCTTTTAGGTTTTGTCGGAGATTCACTGAATTTATACAAACTGGAAGGAAGATTTCGATAACTCCTAAATAATTTGTCCAGAAAAGAATCACGAATGCCTATTGCCAAATATTAATACTTGAAATGCATTTTCATGAATAATTTCGGCGCAAAATTTGGGAACACATTATGTTCCAATTTAATATTTTCCCCTTATATTTCAGAAAATGATGAAAGATAATAACCTCGTCAGGCATTTGGACGCGTGTGAAACTATGGGTAACGCAACAGCAATTTGTTCAGATAAAACTGGAACGCTTACTACAAATAGAATGACTGTCGTACAATCGTATATATGCGAACAATTATGTAAAACAATGCCCAAATATTCAGATATACCTTCACACGTTGCGAGTCTCATAGTTCAAGGCATTTCTGTCAATTCTGCGTACACCTCTAGAATCATGGTGAGTATCCTTACAGTCTTTACTTAGAGTTTTTATTATGTAGCAACTTTGATTAAGTTTAATGAAATATAATACGAAACTGAAGGGAATATTTTAAAATTTTCTTTTTATTAATTTTCCACTGCCACTGTACGAGACAAAGACTGGATGCCAAAACAAAACTTTCCATTACCACAGGTTAAAAATAGCTTATTTTGGTGAATTGAGTTGTCCAAATTCTAAATACGTCAATAGATTTCCTCCATAATACTACAATTTTCCAGTAAAATAGATTTTCGCCAAATTCATGTTTTTATTAAAGAAAACGGGTATACAAAGGGTACAAGGAAAGGTTTGCAATATGACGCAACAATGAATCGTAAGAAGCTACTTGTTGCTGCATGTTGAGACATGTTCGTACGTGCATGGTAGCCGCCGCGCCATGTCGTTGGCCTCAGTTATTCATTAGCAGTGAGAGTGTAAAGTGCTTGCGATGGCATCGTGGTCACGAAATGAGATAAGTGCAATTTTGCGTTATAATTTCGTGCGTGGTTTAAACATAGACCAGTGCTTCGAAGAAATGACTCTTGCACTAGGTAATGTTTGTCCACTTCGCACAACGATGGTATAGAGAATTCCAAAGGGGAAATTTACCTGTGGAGGATGCTGAGAGGCCGGGAAAGCCAAGAACGTCAGTTACGGAGGGAAACGTTATTACTGTGAGGAAAATGCTTGGCGAGGACAGGCGAGTGACCTATGTACCAACAGATAGAGGGTACTTCAGGCCGAAATGCACCAGCAATTTGTTCGATTCTGCATCATTTGCACGTGAAGAAACTTTGTTCTCTCTGGGTGCCGCATCGACTGACTGAAGAGCAGATGACACGACGTGTGACTTGGTGCCGGGAGATGCTAAAAAAGTTTAATAAGGGACAATCTCGGTATGTGAACAACACCGTGACAGATGACAAGACTTGCCTGTACTATTACGATGTGCCGACCAAAGCTCAAGGACACACCAGTAGTTGTCAGAAAATCCCGATCTGTAAAGAAGAAAACGATAGCTGTATTTTCAAATCGAGTGGAATTGTGAAACGCGTCGTTTTTGACCCACAAAAAGCAGTCACAGCTAAGTGGTATACTGAACAGTGCCTGCCTAAAGTCATTATACGAGAACGAAGAACCTGCGGCCAAAGTCAAGAGTGGACACCTGGTTCCTCCATCACGATAATGCTCCAGCTCACCGCACGAAAGCCTGCACCGAATATTTGACCACGACAAGATTGAAACTTCTCGAGCACCCTCCCTACAGTCCAGATCTTGCTCCCTGCGACTTTGCACTGCTCCCGCGTGTGAAAATGAAGCTAAAAGGGAGGCGATTTTCCAGTGATGAGGACCTTCTGCGGTCTTGGGACAACGAGTGTGCTTTACTTCCTACTGAAACTTGACAGAACTGGTTTAAAGATTGGTTTCGGAGGGTGGAGAGGTGTATTGAGTGTAGAGAAAATTACTTTGAAAAAATTAAGTAAACAAAGCTGTATTGCGAAACTTTCCTAGTACACTTTGTACAGCAAAAATGTTTTGAATTGTTTAAACAACACCTTTTTGAGCTGCACATGGTGTCAAAACCTCTAAACACAGTGTTGCTGTTTAAATATTTGCACGTTATCGACGAATGTAAACTACAAATTGAAGTAATTGGATATGTACAAAAAATTTTAACGGTAAATTTGAAAATGGTATGTTATAAATAAGTTTTTATCAGCAATGAAATTTGTGGCAACAGAAAAAAAGTAATATTTTGTTATGTCGTGTACTGGCATTCTATACTTTTTAATCATGAAATAACGGGCGAAGTTTTTTTTTATCTAAACCTCCCATTTTTACATCAAAATATAGTTTTTATACCTCTTTAATTAAAAGCGTTGGAATTTCTTTATGAATTTTAAATGTGAATTCCACTACCCACTTAACATAACGAATTTTAATCCTTTTTTCATCCTTTACACTTTATTTTCAAGCATTAACACAAGTTGAAGTGAATAATTATAAATCCTTGAAAATAATTTAATAATTAAAGCTTAAATTACAGGAATTCCTGGAAAAAAAGGTAAATCACATTAAAATACTTTAAAAATTCGTATGACGCACAATTTTGAGATTTGGAATAATCAAAATCACTTTAAAAAAAGCATATTTATAGCTATCAGAGTGAACGTAAAATAAGTGAAAAAGATATTTTCATATACTTGAATTTTTCGTATTTAAGCGTTCGCTTTTTACTGTTTTAAATCTGTTTACAAATAACATCGTTTTTTTATCTATACGACTGTTACAGCGTGTCTTCAAATACCCACACTCTTTCAGTTTGCAGGCATGAGTAACGTCTACCAATAGATTTTAACTACTAAAGTGTTTCTAAAAAGACACGTCATCGTTACGAATATATTTATTCAAATTGAACAGTTTCCATTGATAAAATTGCTCCATGATTTTATTTGGAACGTACATTGGCGCAGTTTCGCTTTTGTTTTGTTTAGGTTACTGTAGAAAGCTTATGATTTAACACCATGTATTTTTTTTATCAAATCACTTCGAAAATTCGTTAGAATTTGATTTCGTAAATTTGCTTATAGCCTGCCGATGATGTTAACGAACTGCCGAAACAAGTTGGCAATAAAACCGAATGCGCTTTATTAGGTTTCGTATTAGGTCTTGGTAAAAATTATCAAACAGTTAGAGATGATCATCCGGAAGAGACGTTTACACGTGTTTATACATTCAATTCCGTAAGGAAGTCTATGAGTACTGTCATACCAAGACAGGGTGGAGGATATCGTTTATTTACTAAGGGTGCTTCTGAAATTATTTTAAACAAGTAAGTGCTTAAGGCTATTTTCTAGTTTAACTTCAGAAAACTCACTTTAACGCACATGTATATTTTTTTTTGTGTAAATAGGTGTGCCTTCATTTATGGTCATGATGGCCGTTTGGAAAAGTTCACCAGAGATATGCAAGAGCGATTACTGAAGCAAGTAATCGAACCAATGGCTTGCGATGGTCTTCGCACCATTTCAATTGCGTATAGAGATTTTGTTCCTGGCAAAGCCGAAATAAATCAAGTTCACATAGATACTGAATCGAATTGGAATGACGAAGAGAATATCGTCAATAATTTGACGTGTCTCTGCGTCGTAGGCATCGAGGATCCGGTCAGGCCGGAAGTACCCGATGCCATACGCAAATGCCAAAAAGCTGGTATCACTGTCAGAATGGTAACTGGCGATAATATTAACACGGCTAGATCAATTGCGACCAAATGCGGTATTGTTAAACCTAATGAAGACTTCCTTATTCTAGAAGGGAAGGAATTTAATAGACGTATTCGAGACGCGAATGGAGAGGTATAATATTTCAGCCATTTTAATAGTTCTTGCTGAGAAAGTTGCTCAGATAATGCTCTAACATAATTCGTTTTCATTTTATAGGTACAACAACATCTTTTAGATAAAGTATGGCCTAAACTTCGAGTATTAGCGCGTTCTTCACCAACGGATAAATACACATTGGTTAAAGGTATTATCGACAGTAAGATCAGTGATAATAGGGAGGTCGTTGCAGTGACGGGCGATGGTACAAATGACGGTCCCGCCTTGAAGAAAGCCGATGTTGGTTTCGCTATGGTAAGTGATGAAATTATCATTGTAAAACTTTGTCAGCATTCACAACCCATACGTTAGCTGCCAATTCTCCTCAAATTTTATATTTTTGTAATTTATGAAAAATTACAGTGACCACTGAGGGTTTTGTTCATTGAGAGCCCATCAAGTGGCCTCCATTTTGTCAACTATATGCAGATCACCTTGTCAGTGGTGAATAGAGCTACTCATGATATTCTCATTATACTTAGGTTTCTATTCTGTCCAAGAGATGGAAGTGCACTTTTCTCATTTCTTCATTTATCGTTTTATGTAACTACTGTTTAAGTAAGAGCATCATAAAAGTTCCGCCGTTTTAGTGTCTTTGGCTGAATCAGTGTTTCAACCATTGACGTGATTTTGAAACAATTAGAACAGATAACCAGTCTAATCGCTTTAGGTCTGGTGAATATGGTAGATGCTGCATAATTTCTCATTCAAATCTCTTTGTTTTTATTTGGCCACCGAAGCAGTGTGCTATCTTGGTGACCACTCCTTTTCCGTGTAATAATTTTAAACATTTCTACAACAGTGTATTTTTCAAGCTGTAAAAATGGCTTGTTAATCGATTGCAATTATTCTTGGGTCTATTGATGTTGCATAACTTTCCACCCAAATCTTTTTCATGTTTGATCACCAAAACAATTTAAAAATTATTTCTTTCCACAACGGTGCTTTCTTCTTTAACGTCTTGCAAAATATTTCATTTTCCGAATCTACCCCAAACACTCGACACTTTTTCAAGATGCAAATCTACTTTGCTAGTCCATCGTTTTGATTCATTTTGAACACACCACGAATACTTCCACTTATTGTTATTGAAGCGACTAGTAAATTCCACTTCATCATAGATCCAGATGCTATTAGGTTTAAGAGTTTTTCCCGGACAATTAATGGAATGCCCAAAATCCACCTTTTTTCTTGCATCAAAATTGCTTTTCAGTTATTGAATAGTCGATTTCAAAATGTTGCCAAATCTCTGATGTTGATGGGTGGTTGTTACATATTTATTGGTGTACGCAATATAAAAATTTATTTTGCTGATCGATTACCATGATCAATTTTGCACATAAATTGACTATTTTCACTTAATATTATTGAACTGGTTCAAACGAATTCCACTTCATCAAAAATCCAGATACTATCAGCTCCAAAGACATTTTTTCCGACAGTCGATGGAAGACTCAAAATCCCAGTGGCGGCTCGTGAGTATTTGACATGGTGAGGCAGATAGAATAATAAATATTCAAAATTGTTTACAATTGATTAATAAACTCTATATACCTACTACATATAAAAACAGTTTATATATATTTATATATATATATATAGGGCTTCCAGTACAAACAGGGCTGCCAGACGTGAACTGAGCCCTATATCGCGCCCCATTCGATTTTTAAGGGAAAACGAAGTTTCAAAGCAAACCCTTGTGAAACGAAAATAAATATTCTAAAAAATCAAACAAATTCTAAAAACATTAATCGAAAATAAGAACTCAATCTTCTAGGATTTAAAAATAAAAAATAAATACATTCCTATTATAATATAAAATTTAATAATATAACAAATATATACATATATATGTATATATATAAATCAACAACAATCCAATAACAAAATTTCAAAATTACATGCAAAATGAAAATATTTTAAAATACAGAGAATTTCCTTTATTGGCATTGCACGTAGAATTACATTTAATAGATTTTACTTCTTGTATAGCAAAGGTATCCTCCGGTTTTTTGTGTTAGCAAAATAATCAATTACATCATTATAAAATCGTTCATCCCTCGTCATCGTTTTAACCAATTCCTTTTCGATTGCAATTAGTGCACAGTTACTAAGTCTTTGTTGTCCAATTGTATTTCTAACATACGATTTTATACGTTTCAATGTGGAAAAACTTCGCTCAACGGACGCGGAAGTTACCGATATGGTAACTACTATACTTAGCAATTTAAAAAGTTCTGACATACAGATGGCTAACTTTTGTTCGTGCATAAATCTTAACATTCCACATGGTGTTTTAGAATTACCAAGGAGTTGCATGTCACTATAAATAACAGCTAATTCATTTTTTAATTGAATTTGATCAAAAAATTTATATTGTTCAAACAAATTATTTAAGAGCCTCTGAGGAAATGCCTTCGAATATTCTTCAAATTTACTTTCTGTTAATAAATCAAAAAAAGCAAGTTTTTCTAAATCAATAAATCTAATTTCAATTTGACTAATAAACGTATCTAGAATTTCGAAAAATAATTTTCTATAATTTTGTTTAGTATCTGGAACGTCATCAATTCTACGCCTTTTATGTGCAACAGATTCGTCTGACATCGAATTTTCGTATACAGTACTGAAATATGTATCACGCTCCCGAAATTCTCTAAACTTATCAAGCAAAAAACGTAATTATTATTATTATTATTGAAATTTCTGTTAGACTTACCGTGTATTGTAAGAGATTTTGATAAACCAGGGTTTGGTCTTGGAAGGTTTTTGACATATAATTGATCTTCTACCGATAGAACAACGAACGTATTTCTTATTAAAAAATCTACAATGTCTTGTGTATTTCTTACATTTTCTAAATCCATATTCACAATTTTTAAATCACTGAAAATATCACTAAACAAATATTAAAATCTTTAACCTAACTTTGTTATTCCCCCAACTGCTGTAATTTGCGATTCGGGCCGAGAATGTCAGCCTCGAGTATATTCGGTAGTTCGGCGATTGTGATTCGATGAGAGGCTCAGTTCAAATTGGCTTCAGGCTAAATAATACATACATACATTGATATCTAAACAATATCTACTTGAAACAATAAAAATACTCCTGTTAAAACTTAAAACATATTATTTGCGTGGAGGAAATATTGAGAAACTGTACAAGAAGAATGTAAACCTTTAGACATCTTTATATCATTAAATAAATACTTAATTTATCCTATTAATAATGCTTTCTATATTATTAAAAAATTCAAAAATCTCACAATAAAGTTAGAAAAATCTATTAACTTTTTGAATATTTTTTCTTCTTTGTTATCTTAAATATGTAGCTAATACTTTACTGTAATTTCCATAGAAATTGAGAATTTTTTTGACTGCTGTAGTGCGTTATAAATTTTCAATGAGAGGCAATGAGTGGCCGGGCCTCAAATATTCGTGTTTAGTAGGGATATACATAGATCAAGCATGAAGTTGGTCGGGGCAAGTATACGCGCTCGTACATTCGCACGGAATTAAAATGAAATGATAAATTTGTACTTTGCTTGTAATGCCGGTTTATTTAAAACTATTTTCTTATTGTTTATAAGATAAATTCTGAATAAAAGATGATAATTAATTTATAAAGAATTTTAAAAGTATACATATTATTCTTGTTATAATTCCAAGATTTAGATGGTGAGGCACTGCCTCACCTGCCTCACCTGACCAGCCGCCACTGCAAAATCCGCCTTTTTTTGTTACACCAAAGTTGCTTTTTTGCTTATTGCATGGTTGATTTCAAATGTTATCAATTCTCTGAGGTTAGTGAGTGATGAATAAATTTGTTTACTGATGTATGGAATATGATATGAAATTAGGAAGGGAGTTTTATTAAAAATATAATTTAATTAATTTTAGGGTATCGCCGGTACCGATGTAGCAAAAGAAGCTTCCGATATTATTCTAACAGATGATAACTTCAGTAGTATTGTTAAAGCAGTTATGTGGGGAAGAAATGTTTACGATAGTATAGCAAAATTTTTGCAATTTCAACTTACTGTTAACGTTGTAGCTGTCATTGTAGCTTTCATTGGTGCCTGTGCTGTGCAAGACAGTCCATTAAAGGTACGCTTCATATACTTAATTTTGAACACTCACAGACATCCATTTTTATAGGCTGTACAAATGTTATGGGTTAATTTAATTATGGACACTCTTGCTTCTTTGGCTTTGGCTACAGAATTACCCACTCCCGACTTACTATTAAGAAAGCCTTACGGAAGAACTAAACCACTTATATCAAGGACGATGATGAAAAATATTCTTGGACAGGCCGTTTACCAACTGACTGTTATCTTTACTTTACTTTTTGTAGGTGAGTGAAATTGTATTTATTTAAAGCGTTTGTCGTTAAAATTGTGTTTTCCCCGCTTAGCCAAATTGAGCGTTCAATCGTGCCGTTATCTTTACCAGTTAATTCCAATTTATCGGCGAGTTTTGATTTTGATGTATCAGATCTGGTTTTTAACATCCTCTTTTAAAATAAAATCATGTTATTTTTTTTTCTTATGTATCAGGTTGTTACAAATGTAATGTCCGTTTTTTCCTTCAGCCTGAACTGAATCGGACCTGTGTGAAGACGTGTATGTTTTTGGTGAAAATTATTATTGTATTTGTAGAAAAGGGTATTTATTTTGAAGTGTGTACCTGTTCCATTTCTTGGAAAGATTAATACACCTGTCCTTGTCTCGCCTATGGAAATGCTGTCGGCAAGAGATATTCGGGCAATTTACCTCTTTCAATTTAAAAAGGGATTAAATGCAGCTGCAGCAACGCGAGAAATTAATCAGACGTTCGGTGAAACCACGTGTAATGAACGCACATTACAGCGATGGTTTAAAAAATTCAGCGAGGGAAATTTTGATTTGGAAAATGAGCCTGGCGGATATGCGCGTAGCACCGTTAATGACGACGAGCTGCGTGAAGAAGTTGAAAGTAATCCGTCGACAACAGTGCGTAGCCTTGCAGAAACATTTCAAGTGTCCATTGCCACCATTAGTCGTCACCTTTCGTCGATTAGCAAAGTGAAGAAACTCGATCGATGGATGCCGCGCCAATTAACGGAAGCCAATAAGCTCCGTCGATTAGAGGTGGCTACCTCTTTGGCTAATCAACAGAAAGTTGGACCATTTCTTCATCGAGTGGTAACGTGTGACGAACAGTGGATACTTTATGATAATCGGAGACGGTCAGGACAATGGTTAGATCGAGGTGAAGCACCAAGACAGCATGCACGAGCATCACTTCACCCGCGAAAGATTATGGTGACTGTATGGTGGACCAGTAAGGGTATTATTCACTATTCATTTTTGCAACCTGGCGAAACCATCACGGCAGCGTCCTATTGTGCCGAACTGGAAACTATGCATGGAAAATGGCCGCTTGCAGCCCTCACTAGTCAATAGACATGGATCCATACTTCTTCATGATAATGCAAGACCTCATGTTGCACGACAAACAATCCAAACACTTTCGGAATTTGGTTACGAAATTCTCCCTCACCCACCTTATTCACCTGACCTTTCGCCAACTGATTTTCATTTTTTCCGAAGTTTAGACAATCACTTAAAAAATAGGGACTTCCCTGACCGGGAGTCTGTAATAGCAGTGTTTGAGCAATATGTGAGCCGGCAAAACCTAGATTTCTTTTCAAAGGGAATTTTTCAGCTTCCAGGCCGTTGGCAACAAACTATTGATGTAAATCGAGACTATTTTGCAGAATAAATATTTATATTTTTTTAAATTTAGACTTTTTTTATTACTTACAAAATCGGACATTTCATATGTAACAACCTGATATTATATAATTCACGTTATTTATATTACGTGGCTTGTCTTTTTAGTCTTGCATTTATAGTCTTCATTGTTTTTTCGAACTACTCTCCACGTAGATTAATGCACTTTTGCATGCGGTCGAACCAACTTTGGAAGCAGCTATTCCACTCGTTTGTTCGTACAGTTAAAATTGCGTTTTTAAAGGCATCGATTACTCCTTTTGACGACTGGAACTTTTGACCGACCACGCAGTCCCTTCTAGATTTTCGGAAAGGTGAAGAAATCGTTGGGACTCAACTACGGAGGATGGTCCAACAATTCGAGGTTTTGTTGTGTTAAAAATTCAATTATTCAATTATCAATTTGCGTGCTGTGTGCGAACTTGCATTATCTTGGTGGAGGCCAACTCGTCATTCAGGGTTAAAAGACATCCCATGTACTGTTTACTACAACTGCCCAAAGTGTAAAGTATATTATTTGACATTTATAACTTTTTTTTTGATTTTCTAGCATATGCATATTCTTCTAAAAGGTTATCTTTTGGACTCGGTGAAGAACTATTATTATTTTTATGGAGCACTTCGTGTTTTATTTTGGAGACAGTACAAAGACGTCTCTGTTAATCTCGGAACACTTTATCTTTACATGCATTGTTTATTTGTATTTTACATGAGACAGGCCTCAATATTTTATTATGCAAATTCACCGGGTTTTTTTTTTTGATAGTCAAAGAAGTGATTTCACTTTTTGTTTTGCAGGTGACCAAATGTTAGACGTAGAATCCGGCCGTCTGGAAAAGAATAAAACAAGACCAACCCAACATTTCACTGTAATATTTAACTCTTTCGTAATGATGACGTTATTTAATGAGTTAAACGCGAGAAAGATCCACGGACAGCGTAACATCTTCGATGGTATATTTACCAACCGGATATTTTACACAATCTGGATAGGCACGTGTGCTGCACAGGTTCAGTTTTATAAACAACAGGGTCTATTTTAGTTCATTTATTTTCATTTAAACGAAACTTATAGGTTGTTATTATACAATACGGCAAGATGGCGTTCTCCACCAAGGGTCTCGACTTGGACCAGTGGCTTTGGTGTCTGTTTTTCGGCGTCGGCACCTTACTCTGGGGTCAGCTAGTAACCACAATCCCAACTAGAAAGATTCCTAAAATTTTATCGTATGTTACCTGTTGCTGCCCGCTTCCAGTATTAATTTAAACTGTTTTGATTTTATAGTTGGGGTAGAGGGCATCCCGAGGAATACACGGAAACAATAGAAGAGAAGTTCGATGTTGATTCGGACAAGAAGCCGAGAGCAGGTCAGATTTTGTGGATTAGAGGCCTGACCAGGTTGCAGACGCAGGTAAGTACGTGTAATATATACATTGCCTTAGGCAATGTAAATCACACGTTTGTAGCATAACGTCTCTCTTGGAGTGGCCCTTTCAAAACACGCACATATATATGTTTCATATATGGTTTCATGTATATATAAGGCATATATATCAATGAAAAGGGTCACGCTATGGGTGGCGTATGTAATTTAGGGATTATGTCTATGAGTGATTGATGAACAGAGCTCATAATTATAGGATATAATATAGGTAGTTTTTTATACATCCAGATAAGTTGAGGCTTTCCCATCATACTTCCAATCCCGAAACAGTCCAGACAAAAAGAAAAGAAAAAAAAAAGAATCGTCATTGTTAGTTTATTTGAAAAGCATGGTGCATTGCCATTTTAATGTGTAAATGGATTAAAACATGACTCAGGCTTGAACGCCTCGAGTTTCATTTGTTTTTATTTAATTTTTTGCTTTAGTGGCCAGTGTTCCTTGTAGCATATAGAGACAGGAAAAGAAATAATCGATTAATTTTTTATTTTATTTATTTATCCTTTAAAAATTAATTTTTATGCATTTAACAACGATTTGTGCCAGATTACCTTATGTTTTACATTTATTTGATTACCCAGTCCTGTGTTTATTTCATTAAAATTCTTTTTTTTTACATCATCCGTCTAATTTACATTTTGACGATTTTGCAGTATATTTTTTTTTTGTATATTTTATTTTTATTTATAATTAGTAACAGTGGATATACAACCGTCCTTTATAATTATGGTGATATACAAAAAAAAAAACCTATTATTTATTTATTTAACATACGAGTTGGTGATATTTTACATTATGCTTGCGTTTTTTATTAACACTTAGGTGGCGGTCTTGTGAAGTCGGCCACCGAAATGCGTCCAGTGAATCCTTTTTTCAAACAAAAAAGTTATTGAAACACCTCACCAATACCAGGCATGCTAATATAACAATGACATCCTGCCACTTGAACACTGCGATGCATCCAGCATCACTTAGTAGTTAGCTTATCGCGGTACACGTAGAATAGAGCGTTTGGCGCTGTTGTTGGCGTAATTACATAGTTTATTTGCATGAACATTCATTGAAAGTTTCTCAGAAAAAAAAAATGAAATTAAAAAAAAAACCGTGTCCAATACCCCAGAGTTGGCTGTGTTGTCTTAAGGTTGCACCACACCCACGACCAAAAAAAAAGCCCACGGGTCTCTCTCACTGTTTATATATTTGTTCCAGGTTTTGTCTCTTGTTTGTTCACACCTATTTATTAAGTGTCATGTGTTTCTTCACTACAAAGAAATATCAGAATTTAAAAAAGAATCCAATCATTTCTGGAGCGCTGAATGGCTCTCGATTTACACTGAATCACCGTGTGTATATAAAAGTATTTTTTATCGTAATGTTGGCCTTAAAAATACTAAAAATTATTTAACTGCTCGAATTTATATTTTTTTCAAAAATTTATGTGTCAAGCTTCGATTTTACTATCTTTTGGCTATCGAATGGATGCCACTTATTTTTAGAGAGCAAAAGTGTGATATTTTGCCGGCTGATAGCTCAGTGGTCAGTCACTGGCTTATCTCGGGTTCAAATCCGATGACTTGCTATCCGAAAAGATTTTTCGTGAGTAAAAATATTATAATTTGCCGGCTGATAGCTCAGTGGTCAGTCACTAGCTTATATCGGATTCAAGTCCGATGGCCTGCTGTCCCGGAAGATTGTTCGTGATTTCCCTTTCTCGTTTAAGGAAACAGACCATAATCTTAATAAGTCGTACCACACGCACATGCGTAATAATAACTCACGGTCTTCCAAAACCCCCCTTAATTCGTGTTAAGCTGTTTAGGGGATGTGAAAGCGTGGATTATTATTATTATAATCTTCTCAAGGTTATAATTCTCTAAAAGATTTATATTTGAATCTACTCGTTCTATTATTATTCCTTAAATACTTATTTTTTTGCTAGTAAAAGCAATTTTCTAAAACGCTGTAACTGTGTGCCCTCGCTGCCGGCAATTTTAGCACCTAAATATTTTAAACCAAACGAAAGCATACAATTTATCATTTCGACGAGATATCGCAAACCAGCAATAGAAATACTCGTAGATTCAGCTGTGGTTACAACAAAGTGTAACAGTGTGTGTTTGGTTTTCGACGGCTAAGTCTGGTACGGACTTTGTTTCTGTGCGGGTTTTGCGCGCGGTTATGAACCACTATTATACCCACTTCTTGTTTACAATGAATTATTCCCGAATTACTTACTTTTAGAGAGTAAAAGTGTTGTAATCCTCTAAAATATATTTATTATTACACATGCGCGTCCTTGCTGTCGGGAAGGTTAAAGATGGTACGAGGGAGCGTTTTTATATTCGCGGAATGGGGGACAGGGGGTGGAAATAAAAAAACCAAATTATTTTTCTTTTTCAATATATTCACCTGCAAGACGGATACATTTTTCACATCTTTCAATTAATTTATTTATACCCTCATAAAAAAATGATTTCTCTTTATCTGCAAAATACGCCGAAACTGCCTCCTTGACTTCATCATCGGCAGTAAATTTTTTACCCCGCAGCTCTTTTTTCATTTTCGGAAACAGGTAATAACCACTCGGGGCCAGGTCTGGGCTGTATGGTGGGTGATTCACAATTTCGAAGCCCACCTTATGCAGGGCAGCTAACGCAACGCGGCTCTTGTGGACGGGCGCGTTGTCGTGCAAAAGCAGAACACCTTTTGTCAATTTTCCCCGTCTTTTCTCTTTAATGGCTTCTTTTAGTCGCTCTAATATTGAAGCGGTTATAGAAACACCTTTATCTTTATAATCAATCAACAATATTCCTTCCGAGTCCCAAAATACCGTTGCCATGAGTTTCCCAGCTGATTGTGACACTTTAAATTTCTTGGGAGGTGCTGCGCCCTTTTTATGCCACTGCATGGAGTCTTGTTTGGACTCAGGTTCATAATGATGAACCCAAGTTTCGTCTCCAGTAACAATTCCACTCAGTACACCATCCTTGTCTTCATTACAGAGGTCCAAAAATGCACGCGAGCATCTTCGAGTACAATTTGTTCAACTTTTTGGATAAGTGCTGGCGTGGTCACCTCAATGCTCCTGCCCGGCCTCGGGTCGTCTTCAAGGGATTCCCTTCCTTGTTTAAATAAACTATGCCACTTGTACACCATGGTTTTTCCTGGACAAGAGTCGCAGTAAACCAATGACATCTCATTCATTATGGTGGCGACTGATTTTCCTTGCCTGGTAAGGAACTTTATAACGGCACGATATTCCATTTTTTCCATATTTCACTTTTCACTCCTGATTATGTTACTTGGTTGACGATAGCTCAAAGATTAACTGTCTAATAACAATGAAACTTCGTATTTATACTAATCATGAGTCGCTGCACAGGCCACGCCCCCAATGCGCCTACTCACCCCTCTACAACCCGCTCATTCCGCGAATATAAAAACGCTCCCTCGTATAAAGTGTACCCCCCATAGCAACTCCAAAAATATCTTCCGCATATCTTTTGCATATCTTTCTCCTTTCTTATACACCCAATCGGGATTAAAATTTTATTTAAAAAAAAACATGTTCCCAAAAGAATTTTAGCCGATTAAAGTTTGAATAAATGAGCGCGAAATATTGGATTCTGCTTTATATTTCGATATTTCTCTTTTCTGTTGTTGCAACAAAAATGGAAAAAAAGGATTGCTGTTTTTCTTTTTATTTTTATTTTGTTCTTGTGGCGATCAAAAACAAAATTATTTTTAAAAAATATATATAAAAGGAACCTCTTTAGTTGTTGCCTTTTGTCCCGAATTTTTGTTAAGTTTTTTTTTTGTTTTCACGGGAATTGTTTAGATATTTGAAGATGTACCCGTTGCCTAGGTACTTAACTGTGATTTATTTATTAGCCGGCGGAACCCATGAGAGAAACTGAGGTATAGGAATGCTGTGGGTGTTTGAAGCAAATCCTGTTGCAGAATAAACAAGTACGTAGCTTGTAGTAGGCCTTAGCTTTAATGCAATGACTGCGTTGCGTTCTGCTGTGTTCTGCACTGTGTCGTGTTATAGCTATGTTAGAGCCACCTCACCTCTTTATGGATGTCGAACCCCTATCCTTAGGTCTTTAGTGAGTTCGGTAGATGTCGTTTTCGGATGTAGTTAATTATTATTATTATAATATCATTATTGTTACTATTATTGTTATTATTAACTAACAGTCTTATAACATAAAAAAAAATAATGTGCTTCCTCACAGGACAACACAGCCATGTGGAATTAGTGCGTTATTTGCAAGTCGATGTCGTTTTAATCGTTTAGTAACCAAATGCAGCAGCTCTCGTGTTTTATATAAGCAGCATCTTCGTCGTTCGTCTTCGTTGTTGTTTAGTTGCTTTTTGTTATTAATTCGTTATAAAACCAATCATATTTAATATGTACAATCCGAGGAACACTGAGGATACGATTGTTCCGCAATGTTTGTCTTTCTTGAATCTTTCTCTCGTTACAAAACAATCCTCGCCCTTTCAGATTATTTGAAATTTATTTGTACTGTATTTAACAATATAGTTGCTTTAAATAGTACAGTTTAAATTTGGCTACGTTTAAGACCTATTGAAATGCTGAAATACTGGCTTTTCACGTCGGGGTCTCGTTTTCAAATCGAGTGCAATCGCGATTTGCCAACACCCCCTGTAATTGGACGCCAATTACAAAATCAACCATCTCATTGGTTTTAAATCGCTCCACCTATGTGGACTGTAATAATTCATGGCTTGTATCAATGCCTCATGTAATAGAGCGCCAGTTACATAGTCAATAAATGTAATAATTTCGATGATACCGTGAATTTTAAATCGCCCCACGGATGTGGAGCGCGTAATAATTCATGGACCGTCAATGGTTGGACGCCAATTACAAAGTCAATTTCAATGGCTTCGAGGTTTTTAAATTGCTCTACGAACGTGTAGAGTGCGAGAATAATATTTCACGACCCGCCAGTGTCTCCTGTAATTTGGCGCGAATTAAGTCAATACAATGTAATAATTTCAATGATCTGAAACGTAAGCCCACTCAATACTGTACATGGAATTTGTACATACAAAGCCCGTGATCTGTTCCTACCGCTAATGCATTCAAATTCATACAGCTTCTATTCTGGTAATGTTCTAAGAATTCTAATCAAGCTACTAACACGGAAATATATATCATTCTTGCGCCATTATATATCACTACAGCATTTTTATACAGGTTGTATCGTCAACGTATCATGTCCATAGGGAACATTCTGGGCGCCATTTCGAGCAAAAGATTTCATTATAAAACTAGTGGTCATAGTGAGACGTGTTTTTGAACTTAAAATGTCTATATGCGAACTTCGACGATATTGTATCTTGTGCGTTAGCATTAAACTTGTTTTAAATAATGTAGGGTCACTCTGAAGATTACTAGAATGTTATCGAAATATGTTTACAGTCTGTCATTTATTTATTATTTATTAAAGTACTTTAATTGAAAAATAGACAAAAACGATTGGATAATTGAAGCTGGAAAATTCACTACTTTCGATGATCTTTTTGTTCAAATGGATCCCAAAATGGAACCTATGTATTTGTACATTAAAATATATATATAATTTGCTATATTTGTGCAGGGTATCACATATAAAATTACTTGAGAATTTTTTTTTCTTCACACTTTTAATAGGATATACATTAATTATTGAATATTTATTGAACAAGTTGTACTTTAGGAAATTTGGCAGAGCAAAAATAGAGGTTATACATACTACAGTTTCCAAATGAAAAGAAATTATATTTCGACCTGAATATCTTTGTGAGAAATCAAATAGATCAGGGATATCCCCTTTGTTTTCATATAAAATATTTCAAATAATTTTGTATGGCACCCTCCTGTACAATAAATTTTACAGAGAAGCAATTAATGATTAATAAATACTAATATTGTTTTATTTTATTTTTATATATGAGCATTCTGTCTGTGGAATTTATAAAATTGCTTCTTTGGGGCATTCAAATTGAAAAATATAAACATCATTCATAGTATATGTATATGCATTAAAAAGACGTTGCTAAATCATCATTTTTTAGAAAATCATTTAAATGACATTTTTCGCATTTTTATTATACATAATATTGCCTATTTTTTATGATTTTATTCAAGAAAAATTCATTAATTTGAAAGGAAATAATAAACAGCTTCTATTTATTTTACACGACTCGATTCTTTCAAATTATGTTTTTCTTAAATATTATATTATAGGATTGCATTACATTAACAATAAATCTATTAAACTATCACCAAGCTTAAACAGGAAAAAAACGTAAGTTCGTCATTGCAGACGTCTCAAACGAACCAAACTACTGCAAAACAGTGTAATTGGTTTATATCATCGATGAATTTAAAAAAAATGGAATTTTATTCAAGAAACGTCTGTAGTTTGAAAGAATTACAATTGTTTTGGTGTTCTTGTTATTAAATTTGTATGTAATTTTTTCAAACATGCTTAGATCTTCCTTAAATAAAAAAAACTACCGTTTTATGTCTCTTCCACAATAACTTTTAATGCAACTAAAAAGAAAATATTAACGATAAATGTGTTAAATTATCACCAAGCGTAAAAGCAATGAAGGACGTGAGTCCGCTGAAGCAGGCCTCGTGCACGCACCTCGTAGACGACGAACGCCACTGCGACAGCACAGTGCCGTCCGCTCGAAAATCTAGAGAGAAGTACGTGGACGTGGCTCGCATGGTGTGAGCGTGAGTGCGTGTGCATGATGGGTATATGCATGCCGATCCCAGCCTTATGAGTACCCTGCTTCCCTGTGTTTGCAGCTGAGAGTTATCAGAGCTTTCAAGTCAACCCTGGAAGACCTGGAGGAGCGCCGCTCGGTTCATAGTTTACACAGCTTACACAGTTTGCGCAGCTCGCGAAGCCACACTGGCCCATGGCCGCCTCGACCCCTATCAGACATCACTTACATTGATGAAGATCCGACAGCAACTAAACTGTCATCGCAGCCGCTGAAGATTACCGATCGCGACGACTACACCGGATCCGGGAACCGGCTGTTATCTCCTCATACCTTGAGGCTCCCGCCCCACAATCCACAGTTAGCACTTTCCGCACCTTCAAACAACTCCGAGCTGCCAAAGCCAGTGCATGAGACTCGCATATAGTACCGATCGTGTCCGGCTATGCACAGCGCTACGAGCAGTGCATGACGCTCGTTTCTAGCGCAACCCTGCCGTAGCAGTAGCCGTTTTTAGCCGTTTTAGCCAGAATAATGAAAATATGTGAAAAAATATATATATATTGAATTTAACCCCCTTCTGATAAGTTAAATAAAGAAGCCCACCCCCTTCTCTCAAATAAAATAACAAAAGAGAATAATAAAATATCCGCATCCCCTTTTCCTACCTTTCATCTAGCTTAGCACTTGTAGAAACTCTTTACTTGACCAAACTTTTTTTAAGTATTTTGTATTATTTTTGTAAATAATATTTCATCGTCACTGTAGAATAGCTGTATTTATAGCATTTTAGATAGCCTTAGATCTCTCAGGTTAGTGGTAATTGAGACAGATATTTTATATTTGAATTTGTCCAACGCATGAAAACAGTCTTCGAGTTAACTGTATTATGTGTCGACGGCCGGATTCATGTTCTATAAATATATATTATATACATATAGACTTACTTTGCGTTTAATCATTTGGTTAACATTTTTTTAAAACATATTTATTGTATTATAGAACATATGATACAGGTTATTCCATATTTGCCACTCACTTTTACACGTCTTCATTATTGTAAGGAGAGAAACGCCGGATGTTAAAGGTCGAAATTGATGGACATCTCAAGTAACGAGTCCTCAGTATAACTTATTTTCATTGTTAACGCGTACTAACTAAATCTAGTCTTCCAGTAGTTAAAAGTGACTTAAAGAACGTTATTCTAGTTTTATAAATTACAAACATAAAATCGATCTTGTCGTAATCGCCTGTATGAGTCGTATTGGCGTTGAAGAACGTACGTTTACAATATTTTTTTATTTTAGCGTTTATTTTTTAAACCGTGATATGCACGTGTTCGCCGATAAAAGTCGTATATTACATAGTTATTCTAAGATACGTTGTTAGAAAAGGTTATTTCGCTGTATATAATTCTATTAAATAAAATGTGTACGCTAGTTTCGTGTATACACACTGTATAACAAAAAAAATAATGAAAAATCTTGCTCACGTTTTATAAACTGCCATTTTTGCGTACTAAATTAGCGCCCCCCCTTTTTTTTTAAATTACTGAATCGCTCTTTACTTAATGTGCAATCAATGGAACGACCTTTAAACAACTTAATTCGCAATTTAAAAAATTGATTTGACATTAATTGGATTTCACAAAATTACTTAAAAGAATCACTTGTCACATGTACACGATTTGAGTCTTCCCTTTTATGTTGTCTCGTTCCCAATTAATTTTCTTTTTCCCCGATGTAAATCACACCTTCGATGATAAAGAAGAGTTTTTATAATAGTTGATTTGTAAATTTGGGAAACCTGTTCAATAAAGAAAATTCAATTAAAAGTTTTACATGTGAAGGAAATACGATGAATCGAAAAATCCCACTTAAGAACATATTTATAATTTAAGTATTTAACATTTAAGTGAATCAACCCTTCTTTCTGTCATAATATTGTTTCGAATTATTTTATTCTATGATTTCTTTTCTTAATTTATGCATAAAAATAAACTTAACCAAAATAATTTTCTAAAAAGGAATACGTAATAATATTTTAGTTAATAAATATCATGAAAAAAAAAATTATTTTTATTTTATTTTTTTTTTTAGGTATTTTTAATTCATATATATATATAAAACAGTTAACAAACATATATATAAAACAATTTTACAGAACAGAAAAGAAACTTATTTAATATAAATAACATATATATATATATACATACAATACCGTACTTGCTCTGTTCTTAAGACACTTTATTGGGCCACACTTTATATATTATATGTTTCGAGCAATCGTTTGTCTGTTGTTAACACTATACTGTTTATAAAAGCACAGGCAAAAGCACACATGTGGAATGGAATGTTCTTTGTGAATAATTTTTATAAATTATTCGAATATGAAGTTATAAAATTACGTCGATCTTAAAATTTGTAATTTCGACGTAACTTTATAAAGACGCAAGTGGACCAATCAAAATATTTTTTGTTATTAATATGAATTTAATTAATTTATTTTATGAAACGGGAGGAGGGGGGCAATTAATTTATTTTGGATGGTTCATTTCACTTTATATATATACAGGATGATTGATCGAAGCCGTTCGTTAGACGTATTGGAAAAGCTACTTTATTTATTTTTCTAAAAACTTTAAGGTAAGCATAAAGACTCATTTTCCATTAAAAAAAAAACATTTTGGTAATGGCTGCAAAGACTTTTACTTGCGTATTTGAATTCTATAAAATATTCTAGAAAGACTTGAGCATTTCCTACATCCAAATTCAACAATTTTAGGAATATTTCAACTTTTTAAAAATATTTGGTCTTATATATATCACACCATTGTTACTTGCTGTAGATATTATAGCACTGCAAATGATAATATTCGCAGCAGCTGTGATGATTTTATTTTTTGAAAACCTCATACAGACTGTTCATAAAATAGTTTCGAGTAGGTGCAACTTCAAAGCACCAAAACGATTTTTCAAATACAACGTCCCGTAATAGCATTCTCTGTATATACGTATCTTCAATCCTTTTCGTATTATAGAATTTTTTATTAATTTTGATAGACAATCCGCTTCTGGGCTTCCGGGTTGGAACCGCGTCACTGGTATAACTGCCGACATTTCGTACCCACTCGTATGGGACATCTTTAAGGCTCAACAACTGCTGTTGTCTGTCGCACTGAAACTGAGCCCTGAAGATGTCCCATACGAGTGGGTACGACACGAAGAAGCAGATAGTATGGGCCACGACCGCGGAAATCTACGTACCAGATTTGATAGACAAATATAGTACATCTTCGGAGCTTAGCTGAAGCAGTAGCTGGAATTAAGCCCTGAAGATCTACCATAAAAGTAGTGATGTGGCGTCGGTAGCAGAATTATTGAAGACGTGGTTCCAACTGGAAAATCACTGTGAATAAAGTATAGATATCTTCCCACATATGCTTTTCCCATCAATCCTCTGTAATTCCTACAATTTTTCGAATTTTACGTGTCGATGTAAAAGTAAATACCTCGTTCAAATACGAAAACAAACTTAGGACATTATATTTAAAGTTGTATTTTCTCAGAACTACATTATGTACACCCTGTATTTTAATAATAATAAGTTTTATTTCAATACCAAGAGATATATAAAATATACAAGAATATGTAAATAAGTAATATTAAAAATATGACACCACAAAGTACTATACTTATTTTGGATAAAAAAAAAGTTATTTAAACAATAATAATTTATACCAAAAAGATACTGTTTGAGAGATTTTTTAATAAATAGAGTTGATAATATTTCTAATGGTACATGGTAAGATAGTCAATTTACATCTCTGTATCTGTGTAAGATTTGTCAAAAATAAAAAACATCAGAGTAAATGTTGAGAGGTCTTCCGTCTATACTGCAATCATCATTTTCGGTGTCGAAATTAGCTTCACCAAATAATAATAATAATGATGATGATATGAGGCCAAATATCCAAAAAATTAAATTCAAATATATCCCGAAATTGACAAGTACATTCGTCCATTTAAAATAAGGGAGTTTGTAACGACTTCCGGTTTAACCGAAAACATAGCCATCACGAAAATATTTTCTTTTGAATAGAATATAAGAGCTTACGATTACCCATCCTTCATAAAGAAACAAAGCAGTACTTCCAATATATTTAACTAATGATTTTAACAATTAATCACCTTGTATATATATATATATATATATATATATATATATATATATATCTTGTATAGTTTTGTACAGAATAATTGTTACTTAATATTAAAAAACATTTGATATATTTTTGCAATTGTATTTCCGGTTTTATTTTTATTTTGAGTATACAGACGTGCAGTGTATATTTTGAAAGTACAAATTATTTAGGTTTTTGGTATCGAAGGTGTTTGATATAATTATTACTAATTAGTTTATTATGATTTTTTGGTATAAAATCAGTATTTGTTTTTATGTATTTTGAAATTAATTTTTCATTTTAATATTTGTTTAAATGGGGGGGGGGGGGGGATAGGGGCGATTACGAATACGATATACCGTGCTTTCATATTAAAATGCTACAAACACCGTATCATATTATATTCGGGTCTAGATACCGAATGCCGATCACAATGTAAAGCGGTGGGGCGCGAGTCAGTCGAATCACAAAAACGACTGACTACAGATTACAGATTAAGTAGTTGTTCGTGTCGCCTACAGTCAAATTAGTGGTGTAGTACGATCAGCAGTCAGTTATAGTCGTGATTCAAATGACTCGCGCCCCACCACTTTACATTCTGATCGTTATTCGGCAGCTAGACCCGAATATAATGTGGTACAGTTTTCGTAGCGAGGTAAAATGAATGCACGGTATAGTGGCTAAAATTTTAAATAATTTTATATAACAAATTTAATATTTCGATAAAGGAGGATGATTACAAAGATTTATACTGGCCAGAATCTTAAATAATTTTATACGACACTCTGTATATGAATATACATATTAATTTTAAATTTTTTTTTGTAATCGAAGAATTTTGCATGTGTGCTTTTGTCAGAAGCGCATACGGTTGATTCATTAGAATCAATCTTTGTTTTTATTACACTCTTCTAAGATTACTTAGTAGTATCTGGTCTATCTTATTCTGTGCACTTTATCTATTGTATGTGTCTGCCACTTCTATCGACCACACTTAACATACCCTTTACTCTTGAAGGTGATAGGTGGTGAATTGCAAGAACGTTTGATTCCAGTTCCATACAGCAAGAGCTCCACTGACCAAGCTGTAAGCCGCTTTCCTACATCTTTCTGTCCGCTATATATATTTGTATGCCCGCTCTTGATTTGTGTTCTACACTATGTCGCCATTGCATCTAGCTAGGATCACTTATAATCGTAAAATAAACACCAACAGATACAGCTCCTAACTACATGCCAATGACACGAATAGTGCAAAGAATTTAAAAAAAAAAACGAATTCTTTCTATTTGTTTGTTTGTTTTCGTAGATTAGACTTTTCCGTACTTCTTTGTCTGTTGTTCGGCTCTTTTATTTTTTTGATTTTCTTTTATTTTTACTTTTTTTTTTAAATGCATGTTGCATGCCTCTTTTTACACCAAAAAAAAAAAGAAATAAAAAGAGAAGAAAAGCTCACAGATGCATATGATCGCTCAAAACGACTGCTGTCGGCCAAAGTTTTCCCTTTTTTTTTTGTTTTGGCCTTTCAAATTCAGAAACATCAGTTTTGTAATAAACCTGGTTTAACCTTCACTCACTCAAGATTATACAAAAATTTGGCCAATAATTCATTATAAACTGTATCCATGATGTTTATGTTAGAAAAAAAAAAGCTAATGCATCATAGATATTATATGTTAAGATTCGAAGCAGCCGATTATTTGTGGCCCATCATCGCAATTTTATATTTTTAAAACACAATACACGTAAATACTCTGTCGGAGTAAGCTGGAATATAAAAATCAACTGTGGGCGTAGTATACAATGTGGATTCGATTCCCCGAGCCGCTAAAATTGAATACTACACTATAACTCGGTGAACAAGGCGTTTTTCTTTTATTAACTATTCAAAACGACCTTGTATTTCTTTGTTTCCATTTCAGAAACATAAAATTCGCCAAATTCCAGCTGATTTCGACAGTGCGTATTAGAATAATTATACATTTTGGGCGTCCATTAGATACTATGATGCCTGAATGCTTATAACGTACATAGTTTTTATAGCCTCGTTGCATATAGTTATAGTAGTTTGTTAAATTCTTGTAGAGGCTTCATTTGTTTATATATACATCATATAAAGTTGAAGTTGTTTAACTCAAGTTCATTGTTAATATATTATTATATATTTGAAACAAAGTGTACTTAATATTATTTTTTATTTTTAACGTACTAACAAGGTTGCTGTTTTCAATATTTTTTTAATAAAATTAATAAAAGAATGAACATTTTTATTTAAAAGACGATTACATTTAAATGCACTTAAATAATAACGAAACCAAAAGATAACGTGGAACGATATTATTTAGCACGTCACTGAATCTAAATAACTGAAAATAAAATGGCGCAATATTAAAAACATATTTAAATATTACAATAAAATGAAAACAATATAAACACCAAATTAAGTGAGGCACTTACTTTTGGAGAGCGCTGTATGTAAAGACACGAATTAATACTTTAAAAAAAAAATCAATATAAAACGATACATTTTTACTCCAATAGACTGTGACGTTTAAATTGTATAGTTCCACCTAAATTGACTAAATTGTGATTATTTAATAAAAAAATATAAACCATTTAAAACATACTTCTAACTTCGCCCGAATTCTACCGCATCTTAAATTTCCTTCATTTATATTCTTGCCGTATTCTTCCGTTAAACTGAAGCCGACAAAGAAATTTAACGCCCGGTAGAATAAGGACGAAGTATTCTACACTTCCCAGGCGAAAAAGCCTGAAAGTGTTGTTTAATAAATATACATATACAGTGTGTGCAGTGGAAATTGGAACAGTATGATATATCGAGAATTGACGGAGATTTTAAAATTATTAAATCCGATTTAAATCTGTCACTTTATTAATTTAAGAATAAAATCGCTATATGGCGTTACCTAACTCTAATGGAATTTTGTTTAATTTGGGGAATCTATAATAGGTTGATGATAATTCAATTTTGCCATAAAACTACGTAATTCATTTTGCATTGTTTTAAGTTAAAAGTTTCATAATTAGTAATGATTAAAGTTCACAAAGTCGGTGCCCGACCTCGGACGTATAGAGAGGTAGGTGCCTACCATGCGCAGTATTTCCCAATCTGACATTTATGATTTGAAACCGTGATTTGCGATTCTTAGTAATGATCTAAATATAAACCATTTATACTGTCTTCATTGTTATGGTCAAAATGGCAAAGTAAAATCACTTGAGTTAAATATTCTATAGTCCGGTGCAATTTGCAAAGAATTAATCTACTACTTGATCACTGTAACCCTCAGAGCATCCAATTTGCAAACCGGTTGAAGTTTATTACTAATTTTTTAATTAAACTCTAGCAAGGTCACGTTGTTTAGTTTCTCTTGAGGATCTATGACTTTTCTGGTATTAAAACGTACTCTCTTGACGTTGTAATTATGGCAAACCACTTTCATTAAGACATAATATACGTAACCTCGATTCCATTTGGATACATTTATGTGTAATTTTTAAATGTAAAGAAATAAAAAGTTAATAACACATTGTACGAAAGCTATGAAACTATTTACATACCTGTCTGTAGAATATATGCAAGAATAATTGAGAAAAGATTTAAAGATTGAATATAAAATACAATGGAAGAAGAATAAGGTGGAATTAAAGATGAAACCATAAGTAATCCAATAGAAAAAGGTGTTTATTCACAGAAGAATTAAATTTTTTATAACAACGTGTTATAACACCACAGTTTCCCCGAAGACAGTTGATATGTACTAGTCCACCATGGTGTAGCAATCAAGTTGAATATCGTAATCTTGGTATAGTTTATAATGTCTATTTCAGTGGGAGGTTGCACTGATTCATTACCTTTTATTATTTATTAACCTTTTATCCACTTAAAATAACCGCATTATCAGAAGTAACTGATGAAAAACATACCAAATGACCAATTAGATTTTCATTCAAAGTCTAGTACAATAGTCCATCGAGTTATCAAAACGAAGGTGAGCTTTCAAGTCCTTTCTTGAGCGTCTCTAAAACTTTTTCAAGGTTCGATACTATGACTTGTTATATCCCTTTTGTAGATTTAGAATCTACATAGAAAAGGTAAATATTATCCTCTATAATATGAAAGAATATGCCTATCTGTTATCCAAGTTGACAGATCTAAGAGACAGATAATAGTTTGTGAAATCTCATATGCAGAAGTATAAACATCTCGATTCCATTCAAAGTAGCTTGGATAGGAAATAAACCAACAATCTATTATTTTTCTTCGGTATGTATTAAACTGCTAAAGTCGTTTTCCATAAATGCAGAAACCATCGCTTATTCATATTATTTGGTCTCTTCTTTGTTTCTCTACTTTTTCGTATGACTCGAATATTGAAATTTCCACTTGTAGCTACAGCTTTCGTGTTGTGTCTATCTTATGTTTTTGTGTCTCTTACATTTATGCGTCTGTTTGTTTGTCCTATATATGTCTGATCGCAATCCGCATATGACATTCCATAAACACCTTGTCTTTTGAAGTCGGTTGTAATTCACCTATTTTTCGCCCCTTTGAAGATTGTTTTGATATGTTCACATATTACTTTGTTGATCCCGTCGCTTGTGCCTTTCACGTGCGGTAATAAAGCGAAACTAGTTCTTATATGGCGTGCGAGATCTCGTTGAAACGTCGAGAGGACGGTCTTTCTCAGAACACAACTGATAAATATTATGTATTTTCACCATACGTGTGCAAAAACATCAAAAGTAACACACTAGGGTGAACTGCCATTTTTCGACGTGTTAACTACGAAGAAAACGAATGATGCATTGCGTCAACACAGTTTATCGAAAGTGAGCACCAACCAGTAAGCATTTGAATGCTCGTCCTCACCATCATCTCTCAATTAACACGTGTGACTGGTGTGATTGCTGTTTTGGTTGACGTTTGGTGAAGAAGTATTTTCTCGGATTCTAAGTCGCGTGTGAGTTGTTTCCTGAGAGTGACCGATCTTTCGACATTTCAACGAGATCTCACTCGCATCTTTTGGAATTGGCATGTCTTTTACTGACGCTAAAGATCGCCTTCTTCTCTCAGATGATCTTCAGCGTCAATAAGCGACAGACCAAATCCAGAAGACGACTAGTGACCGTTCTCTCGACGTTTCAACGAGATTTCACTCGCCATCTTCTGGAGCTGACATGTCGCTTACTGACCCTGACGATCGTTTTCTCTCAGATGACCTTCCAGTGTCAGTAAGAGATAGACCAGCTCCAAAAGATGACGTGTGAGATCTCGTTGAAACGTCGAGAGAACGGTCCTTCTCAGGGCACAATTCACCCACCATTTACATCACAAGAAAAAAATCCTCGTATTGTATATGATATATAAAACTCTCAAACAGATGTGCAGGGCAAATAAATAAGTGTATCTGGGTTTACTCTGATATATTGTAATTATTTTAAAGTCCAGACTTCTATTTTCTTACGTTGGCAGAGGTTTTAGTAATAGTTATCGAAAAGACTTTATAGAATCCAAAGATTAAATTAAAAAGGTGATATTACATTGAAAAATAAAACTTAGACGGCGTCATCTAGCGATGGTAGATGTTATTTCAACTTATTTTTAACTACAAGGTTTTGTACCCATCGAGTGAGGCTTATTGCAAATTTTTTCGTCAATTGCCGATATATTTCACTGTACCAATTTTAACTGAACGTGTTATATATGTTTATTAAATATTTATTTATCTATTTTATATACATCTGCTAGGTTGTTTATAAATTGCCTTTATTTTTATGTGTTTTTATATAATTAATATTTTTTTACATAGTTTGATGTGTTTACTAATACAGGTGGGGCAAAATCACGTAAGCAAAATAACCAATATCTGGTAAAGACTGTATGTATAATATTGTTATTCATGTGTGTTTTTTAAGTGGTGCTCAGACAATTCTCAAGTTTGTTGATCTGTAATAAAATATGCAAGTTCAATGTTTATTTTTGGAAAAGCCCAATCACATTCTATATATATTTACATATATATATATATATTGACAACAATATGAATTGCTTGCTATAAAATATCAGTGGCTTATTATTTTTTTTCCCTCATCTTTATTTCTCTTTGTCTCTTTTTCTCTCATCTCTTACATTTCTTTTTCTTCCCTCCACCAATCCTTAAGACCCTCATAATTCAGAAACGCTGAAAATTTGCCCCGCCTAAAAAATAATAAGCACCTGAAATATCTGTGTATTTTTATTTTATTTTTATTTTTAATGACTGAGGCGCTCTTTCTCTCTCTTTCTGTCTATTTCCTCTCTATCAAAGAGGGGAGCTCCAGTCAGAGCTTCTTGAAAATAGTCTGCAATCAGTGAAAACGATTAAATGTTTTTTTTAAAGCTTAGAATTGTCCCGAAATATCCAATACACGGCATGACTCCATGATGGCTCTACACAAATACATTTTGCTCGGGCAGAATTTTTTTTTTAACTGCCTGCCAAAAATCACAACTTATTGTATGCTGCCATTGCCGCCTAAACGTGGCATGGAATAAATATTTATACATTTATATCAACATAATCAATTATTGCATGTTTGTTAAATGTTCTTTGATCCTGGTAATGTGGTTCTCCATTAGCGCGTTTAAGTCGTGAAAGAATTTTTAAAAAAAAGTTTCAAAAACGTGTTTCGAAACTTGTATAGTCCTCCCCAACGATATGTATATATGAGACAAATTCTTCAATTCTTTTTAATTTTGCATGTACAAAAAGAATAGATTTTACACACACACATATACTGTCCGGAAGAGTGGATTAACTTCACCAGTAATGTTTAAAATTTAGAACCAAACAATCTAAATTTCACCTTCAGGACCTACTCACCAAGTTAGCGCTATGAGCATCACGTAACACTTACTGAAGAAGATCACATTATTAGCGAAATTTTAAGTAAAAGGTATTTAACGTCACTTTACACACGGTTTTGGTAATTATTATTTAAGATTTTCAAATCTACAGAACCTTCTGGTTTTGATATTTTTTCAAATTTATCAGAAATCAAACGAACTTCTTCATTATTTGCACATATAACTTGTATATATATTATTATTAACGTTAACTGAATATACTGTTGTATATATGCATGTAAAAGTGCTCTTGAAAAATTTCCAAATTAGAATTTTTTAAGCATAGCTTCTTTTTCAATGCGCACTCATTCATGTTTGACTTTTCCTGCTTTGATGATGCTTCTTCTGCAACCGATGAGTCTGCATTTGCCGATGATGGAAGATTTTCTATATTTTTTTTCTCTAAAATTATTATATGCAAATGGATCATTGATTGACAGCTTTGTACAAAAAGTGATCCACTTACTATGGAAACATGAACAATTTCCTTGTATTTTTACAAATTGCAGGCGTACTTTTTTCATTTTTGGTGTCAACCTAGACTTCTTGGCTGGTGTGATCGTACGCTTATGTTTATATTATGCACTTTCAATTTATCTAGCAGAAGCTTTTCTATTTTAGAGTGCTGTTTTACTTAGCCAGTCGTCTCGGTTATTTTAAGGACACCATGGCAATTGTATAAATATTCGAGGGATTCGGTCGTTATTACAATTTGTAGATTCGAATACTTACGTGGTTTGGTCAAAAGGAAAGGTGAATTTTGAATTTTCGCGCGCTGTGTACATTCGATTATTGAAATTTTCTTTTATTATGTTGGTACACATGTGTTAGTCATATGTTGGCATTATCAGCCAATTTGGATTAGTAGTTTGTTGTTGACAACTGAAAAGCTTAGTCACGTTTGTGTGTTCTTCGATTTTTGACTTTTGAAAAAAATTGATCAAAGAATATGTATTAAATTTTGCGTTAAAAATGGAATAAAGTGGTCCAAGGCACTTGAAATGTTGACTGTGGCATTCGGCGAGTCCACTTTGTCTCAAAAAGTGTTTATTAGTGGTACAAGCGCTTTACAGAAGGCCGAGAAAATGCACGCCAAGTTCGATCAAATGTGAAGGTTTTGCTCACTATTTTCTTCGATTACAATGGCGTGGTGCACCATGAGTTCTTGCCAACACGTCGTACGGTTAATAAGAAATACTACAAGGAAGTTATGCAACGTTTGCGTGAAGCAATACGGCTCAAACGATCGGAATTGTGGAAAAAAAATCATGGATTCTGCATCCAGCACCAGCTCACACATCAATGCTTGTTCGTGATTTTTTGGCCAAAAACAACACCCTAATCATGCCTCAACCACCTTATTCACCAGATTTGGCTCCCTGCGACTTTTTCCTATTCCCAAAACTGAGGAGACCAATGAAAGGAAAGCGTTTTGCCACAATTGATGAGATAAGGTTAGAATCGAAGAATGAGCTGGTGGCCATACTGAAAAGCGTATTTCAGAAGTGCTTCGAGGATTGGAAGAAGCGCTGGCATAAGTGCATTATATCTTAGGGGGATTACTTTGAAGTGGACAAAATGAATATTGATGAATAAATAAATACTTTTCAAAAAAATTCAAAATTCACTTTTCTCTTTGAACAAACCACGTATATTCTTAATAAAGTTTCTTTTAGTTTTCCCATTCCGAATAAATTACAAAACTTAAAAACTTACCAGAAAACTGAAACTAATAAAATTCACCATATATTATTAAAACACTTGAATACATTTCTTAACACAATCATGTACAAATTTCAAGCGGTTCCAGCCCGGAAGCCCAGAAGCAGAAAGCATTATTCCTAGTGCTTTCACATATTTCATTATCTATGTTTAGGTCCTAACAGTATCTGACCCAAAACTGATAATAAGGGTATTTTCCTAATAATGTAATGGTCGTTTTTTCCAGGGAATAAATACAAATTCCCTGATACACAAGGACGGCTTGTGGTTTCCATGTTTCTCTGGTATCTTTGGCTTTCTTTGCATTAATTTATAAACTTCAATCTCTTCTTACTTTAAAAATAATATGAAGAAGTTAAATTTTTACTCCCGTGAAAATCGAAAGCAAATCTATATTTTTAAAACATTACTGGTGGGGTCAATTCATCGTAACGGATTGTAATTTTTATACTTTTTTTTTGAATATTTGAGTATGGCGTGTATCGATTTGATTGATGAATTGAAGTAAGTGTAAGTAAAAATGCATTAAATTAGAATTAACAAGTGAAACATAGTACAAATTATTACAAAAATTTTAACAGCGACCTCTATACTGCCACTACTAAAGTGAATTATCAAATAATTTCATATGACTCTAAATTATTATTTGTTATCTATAATAGTGTTCGTAATAATTTGGTTTTAAGCTTATGCGTTAGAATTGCGCTGCTGCTTGATCCCTTTGCCTTTTAAAGTTTTTATGCGTTGTCAAAATGAGAGAGAGCAAAACATTTTTGATGCGCGATGACACGCTTTGTAACGCAACCGTGTATATTTATTTCGAAGCTCAAAATATTACGAGTACTGTATATTAAATAATTTAATTTACCCCCCATCCACCCACCAAAATAATATAAACATAGAAAATCGGGACACGCTGTATATCATTTTTCTTGCACTATTCTCTGAGTATACTGGTTCTGTTTTTATTTTGGAAGAAAAAGAAAAGGTAGAAACTAAAAACACGTGATATTTGCCTTCACCCTTCTTTTTCATATTTCGCTATGTTTTTCGTTTGTTTTTATTACTCGATTTCTGTTTTGGTTTTGAAATGCACGCCCATTTTTTCAATATTACATGTTTTTCAATTTGCGATTTCGGTATCTTTTTTTTTTTTGGCTATGAATAGGACAAAAATTTCATAAAATTCATAGGATTAAAAAAGGTGTGTATTGATTGTTTTCTTTCTACTTTTAAGTGGTTTTTTCTAAATTGTTTTTATAAATTTATTTATTGTGTACAAGGCTATTTTTTTTATTGTATTTGTTGGAATGTTTTGATCTTACATAGTACAAAACAGGTTTTAGAATCACTACAAATTTTACTATACATTTCAAATACAATTGTTACCTAGTTTTTTGAATGCACAAGGTTTTATTAAATGTTCTCATGGAACGAAACACCTTTTTTTATTAAAAGAATGGGGAAAGAATTCGTTAATTGAACTCGAATGAAGTTACCACACAAGAGTAGTAATATTACAATATCATTTTGCGCCTTTATAAATTATATATTAATTTTTTTAAAAATAAATGATACTAAAACAATTAACTCCTACGGTCTCATTTGTGGTTATATTACCTTAAATATAACATAAAATTTAATTCTAATAATTGATTTTACATTATTGTAGAGAAAAAGAAAGAATTTTCAGTTTAAAAAATAATTTTTAATGTTCTTTTTTACAAGAGGGCCATCAAAATTGTGATCAGATTATTAGAAAATATTAGGGCCTATAGGAACTGTAAATTTTCATATTTACAGTTACTTAGGTTTCAAGGATTGTACAGTGTCTATACTAAAAGTAATATTTCAAATTGTTGTAACAGTTCTGGAACGCGTTCAGTTAATAAACAAGAATTGAAACATTTATTTAAGAATGATTTATTGATAGAAAAACAATGTTGGAAATGTATTTGCAACTCACAAGTAATAAATTGATTGAAACTAGACTATAAATGAATACAATGCATCTTCAGCAGTAATGGTTGTATCATATTTTAAATGTTCAAATTAAATGCTGAACAAAATTAATATAAATGAAAACATTCAAAAAACTTAACAATATAAAATGTCTTTAAAATTAAATAAGTTGATGAAACAGTTGAGGTGCCTTAAAATACAAAAGTGTAATGTCACGTAACCTCATTGTTTAACAAATACGAAGTTATACCCGAGACAAAGACGGAATATAAAACTCAGTACTGAATCAAAACATTTGATTTGGTACGTAGACTTCCGCGGTCGTGGTCCATGCTATCTGCTTCTGGGTTTCCGGGCTGGCAAGTTTCAGTGCAGTAGTTCAGCCCTGAAGATGTCCCATACAAATGGGTACGAAACGTCGGCAGATATACTAGTGACGAGGTTCCAGCCCGGAAACCCAGAAGCAGACAGAACATTTGATTTTTTGTATAGTCTCTTATATGTGAGTGAATCTTCATTATTCAATTTAGCGTTTTTAAAATCAGTCTAAAAACTAATTTTAGAAACCTTCACAAGAAGCAAACTGGTTTATCAATGAGAAGTTAAAAATATCTGAAGAATTTATAAATTGGAATTCGAATTAGTGCTATTTTCAAAATTGAAAGAATGGTTGGAGAAAATTTTTGTCCAATTCCGAAATAATTACTTTGTTTAATAGCTGTTTCGGGCATTTTGATTCATCAACAATGAAGGCTTTGCTTTTGTAGTATCCTTGGAAGAAGTGTGTTAAGCAAAATAAAATGTTTTCTGGATCAAAAAAACGTTTCTTTGCCAAGCATAAGCTACATGGCAGAAATTTCAAAAAGAAATCAAGTTTAGAGATTGTGAATCAATTTGGGATCTTAAAAATGTTCACGATTAAAAATTTTTGGATCAGACTACTCTAGCTGGCTAGCTACTATAGGTTGATTGTTGTCTATATTTTTCTCTTGGTATACGAAATGGAACCGCTTGCTTGGGACAGGTTTTATGGGATATCTTCAAAGTTAGAATAATGCCTTGTATACAAACCTGTCTCGAAATAAAAGATCTTCAGTTTCAAGTCAGCGATTTCTTTGTATAACTATACGAAACGTTGATAAAAGAGGCAGTGCGACGATTTTGGTTTAAGTCTGGAAACAGGAAGGAAAGTATGTTGTGTTAATTAATTAACACGTTAACAAGCATGGCGAACCGTAAAGATCTCTTTCAGTATGTTTTGTGGAGCCACGGCGGTCCTTATGATAATTATTTTATTGTAGACTCCCGGGAATCGCTGTCACTCTAGCTTTTAAATCTTGTTTAGCTCGTTATAGCCACTATGTTTTTTCGAGTACCAACTTTTTGTTTTTGCATAAACTTTTTTATTATTTTCTTATACAATTTGTAAAGAGTACAAAATTTTAACTGGATATGTTATTGTATATACGCGTGTATAAATGTTCCTAAAAATTTTCAACTTTAAACAGTCTACAATAATGTGGTTGGTCATTAAATTCTTCACAAAATATAATATTACTTTTGGCATACGATTTTTTGGAATTTTTTGAACATAACTTTTTTTCAATGCGCATAGATTCGTTTTCGACTTTCCTACTTGATGATTCTTATTCTGCAAAAGATGTTTCTGTATTTGCCGATGACAGAAACAAGTTTTCTGTTGATTTTTCTAAAAAATTTGTTATGAAAATGGATGACAATTTTGTACAAAAAATGGTTCACTTTACCATGAATGTTACTTACTAAAATAACCATAAAAAAGCTCCATTTTGCATTAGCTGTTGTGGTCCGGACGATTACTTGATGCATCTATGTTCTCGTCACCAGCATTTTTTTCAAATTTACCAGAAATAAAACAAAAGCAGAAACAATACTAATATAAAATGTTTATTTATAGAACATATTGAACATACTCGATACATTTTTGATTGGATTTTGATAGGATGGGTTGTCGGGCCAGAGCAAAACGGATATGTTATGCTTTTGAAACAGATTCTTTTTATCGATTGCGCCATAAAACACAGTGCTCCATCCTGCGGTCCTTCTTGATTTAATGAGTTTATGATAGGCAAAAATACAGTTTCAACAGCCTTTTTGTATTGTGCTTGATTCATGTTGCTCTCCACAAAATACAGAGGTCCGGTGCCATTCGCGTTTATGCATAACCAGATCATGACTGATGATCCGTGAATAAACGTTTTGTGATAAATATCCGTGGACCGCTGTGTCTCCCACTGCTGTAGTTTCGACCTGGAGCATAGTGATCTTTGTAGTTTCCACCTGGACCACGGTAGTTCCCAGAGATGGCTAAGACTTATGCTTGGCAATCACTAGACACCACCATGACCCAGATGAAAACACAACAGTGATCCGTAAAGGTCACCATGTCCTAAGTTATTGTTTATAACCAATTATAGTAAAAGTACTACGCATAAAAATGAAAAATAACTAAAACAAATTTCTTGAAATATTCCACGGCGTTTAACGTATTAAAATTTGTAATTATTCTGCGATTACTGGTGAAGATGCAATGCTGATGAATAGAAAATGCATTGTTGCAATGTTCACTAAATCTTAGTTACTGTAGTGGTACTTTATTCGAGTTCGAACATTAAAATCGCGTGAAGAAGAGAATAAATACAATAAAAAGAAAAGAGAACTGCTTGCCAGGAAATGCAAGAATTTCATGGCTCTGTACTGTTTCTATCGGCTATGCTATTTGCTCGACATTGCTCCCGGGAATGTTCTTATTTTTAATTCTCCTTGTTTTGTTGTTTCTTGTTCTTTTCAGATTCGAGTAGTTAATGCTTTCCGTCAGGGCCTAGATGCTCGATATGGCGAACACAGCAATACTTCCCTAGCAGAGGTACTTCGCAAACAGACATCACTCTCTAAGAGATTGTCACAAACTTCTTCCATTGAATATGCCGATAACATCCCAGATGAATTGACGATCCCCGAGATAGACGTGGAGAGGCTGTCCTCTCACAGTCACACAGAGACGGCTGTCTAGCTCCATTTACATATTCCCGTCCTATTATTATCCAATCAGACCAAATATTCCCTTCACTTGAGCAGCATTAGTGTAATATCGACAGTTATCAAATCGAACGGGCTATAATGGTATCAAACTGCATAGCTCCAAGTATCATCCAAACGTATTCGTTCGTTGATTTAATTGTTATATATATATATATATATATATATATATATATGTATGTATATATACATATATATATAAAAAATATAGTGTATATTGTGTGTTTCATACGATCATAAAAAAGTTCAATGAAGTTTACTAAATGCCATAAAAGCTACGCTGGCAACATGAATATGAACATGTTTAGCAATAAGTGGGCGGCCATGATTGTTTCGCCCATAGCATATAAATTAGGTGCCTAGGTGGGAGGTTAACTGAACAAAACCTCTCACACAAAAAAAATAACTAACGAGAGCGTTGGTATACACCACCGTGCACTCTGGTAGCACCTGCCATATTTGACCGGGGGAAAACCCGTTATATTTACGTTTTCCTCAGTGCACTGTCATTTTGGCTAGGTATTGGATACCAGTTTGGAAGTACGTTCGCTCTCGTTATGCAAAACTAAAAATATATAAATATATATAATAGATGCGGGATTGTTGCTTCAGTTTTAACTATTTTTTTATGATTATTATTGATATTATTATTACTAAACTTTGATGCTGACAGCAACAATTCCATACTTAATAATTATTTAATTATTTTGTAGAAATCAGATATTGTCTGCCAAAATGTTGAGGAGAAGCAATAACTAAACTCAGGCGCCCCCACACCACTTTCTTATCTCTATCTATATATATATATGTGTGTGTATGTATATAAGTATGTATACATAGAAAAAGGAGAATTTTTTTTTTAGTTGAATCATGTATTGCTTCTCTTCTCCCTCATTCTGTTATATTTAGGTCTAAACACTGACTTAACTATAAATTTAACTAGTCTAAAGAAATTATAAAATTAAAAAAAAATACAAAAAGCTAGAATGTTAATAAATTAAAAGAAAAAAAACTTTTAGATATGATGTATCTAAGGGTATTTGACAAGGCAAAAAAAAAGAATGACAAAACGATAATTTCATTTTATATACTTTGTATCTATGTGTACTTGAAATGTGAAACTAAAAAAGGAGAAAAAGAAAAAAACTGATGATAGAACATGGTTTAAAAAAAATATTTAAAAACAAAATAATTATAAGATACATAGTTAGTTAGCTGTGTAAGATGAAACGCTGGCAGTGGCAAGTTGCGTCTGGTTTCGTATGTCACCTATCTGTCACACTTTTTTCATCCCCTTTTTTTACGTTATTTGTTAGATATAGCACATAGTACTTAAATATTGTTAAAAGTTGTTGATTCGCGTAAAATATGCCGAAATAAAATGCCAACTTTGCCAGTTAAACACGTGGATGTGTGGACCAAATGGTCAAACCTAGTTATTAATAATAGGATTGTATTGTTTCAACTTATCCCTAGTCCATAAATTTGTTAAATTTTAAAATAAACCGTTTTTTCTTTTAAATCAAAAAAAAGAACAAAAATGTGTCATCACTAAAGCGGTCAGTTTTCGTCAGCGCGACAGAACAGGATCCGTTGTTCTAAGTACATACGTACCAACAAATATAGCCGACTAAGCAGAAGATAGTCACCGTAAAATATTCGATACGTACTATTACGAATCTGGTGTGCTGACCAGTGTGACCGCTCTAGTCATCACTACATTGAAACACCAAAGGGTTGTTAAAGGTATGTGAATGTTTGTAAGTCTATTTCAAATGTAAATTTCCACTTCGTCATTCTCATTGTGATCCATACTTGTTATCAATTAAATATATAGTTTATGTATCCGTCTAGTATCAATCGAGTATTTGATACAACTGTTATCCTGGTTTGAATAATTTAAATTAACATTGATCGATTAATATGACATATTAAAAAATTTAATTAAAGATGAAAAGAACATGTTTAACTGGCTATTTTTTGAGCATTTACATTGTTTATACATATGTGTTCGTATGTGTGTGTGTGTGTGTGTATATATATATTGCGTTTAAATCGTTAAAACTTGACTCGTCATTAAAACAGGAACACATACAGTTGTTATTTCCGTTGGGTCTAATATAATAGGAAGGGACTGTATATCTTATTTTTTATATCTAAATATGTATGTATAAACGTTATTTTAACTTAGTTTTATATTTTTGCTAAATAAAAACATTTTCTAAATTCTTTATAGACAGTTGCAGTGAATTTAAAAAGAAATTATATCTTAGCATTTAGAATTTAAAAAATAAAATCGCTGCTCTTAGGAAAGTACATCTACTGTTGAAAATTACGATCATTAAGCATAAATATTTATATTTCAAATTTATTATTTTATTTACTTTTGATGATCTGGATTTCAATCTATACAGGATCCGTTGTTTAATATGTCAAAAATATGTATATATATATATATCAGTGCGTGCACAAACCTTCACATATGTTTAAATATTCCTGTATATACAGTTTTGGTCATTCACCAACTTTAATAACTAATCGTGTTACATAGTCTTTAGCACTGATATTTCACTCGCCGATGTTTCGTCCACTTTTTAGACATCCTCAAGGCTGTCGATCTTGACTTTTCTGCACTGGAACTTTAAAAATTTCATAGCAGTAACACGTAGTACATCTGCGAGTGGATTAGTAGTGTTGGACACGCAGTTTCGGATTGAAAAAATAAAAGAAGTATACATCGTTGCCAAATCGTTGTAAGCACTTTACGGGTAGCGGCCAGTATGGTAGAAACCAGTTACATACATGCAGATAGAAATTATAAAAATAAAATGGATTTTTATTTTCATTTTATTAATTCTAACTGCTAAATTTTCGTATTATTTATTTTAAAAAAAAAAATTTTCTTCTCCCCCTTTTAATCGTTATTAATTATTACTAATGTCACTAGTGTCAAATATAAACATGCTGACGTATTAAAAATATTCAGGACTAACCGTAAATAGAACTGTTAAATATAAAAACATTTTTTTACGACCAGTAATTAGGATTGTGTTCAACATTACAGGGCAAGAATCTATAGTTATAAACGGACAATTTTTTTTGAATAACCAAATTAGTTAATTTATTACAAAATTAAAAAAAACTAATTGTCCCCTTTTCATAATCGTTTGAAATATTCTAAAAATATGAACGTATTGAATTAAAACAATATGAAAATCAATGCAACAGGGTGTCGTAAGCAAAATTTAAAAAAATTAAATTAGCGTCAAAATTAGGACGAAGGAATTAGTAATTATTAATAAATGAAACTGAATGTTTTCAAAACGATTAATTTATTTTCAACATACAAATTTTAAAGAAATCAATGGCCCCCTTTTTGTAATCGTTTCCACTGCCTATAAAAGGAATTTCGAAATATTCTAAAAACACTAGCGTTTCAAACTGAAGCGACCCATAGTGATTTGAAATATTCCAAAAATACAAACGCCTTGAAATAAAATAATAAAAAATTTACGTTGGCAGAGTGTCATAAGCTAAATTGAAAATAAACGGGTGTTAAAATTAGTAATTACATTTAATAAATTAAAGAAATTAGTTACCCCCTTTATGTAACCATTGCCACTGCTTATAAAACAAATTTTGAAATATTCTAAAAATTTTCATATCAAATTAACGCAATATAAAAAGTAAAAATCAAGTATATCTTGAAAGCTAACGGGGTACCAAAATTAAAATTTTTTTATGATCAATAGTGAAGATTCTGCTTCAAGGATTTGCTATAAACGGAAAATCGTAATTGTTGATATTTATTTTTATGGCAAACTTTGGTATGTTCTGAAAATACCAACCCTTGAAGGAATATAGAAAAATATATTTATAAGGTTAACCGTAATAATAAAAATTAAAAAATTCTCTTACCAGTGGTGGCGAACAAATGGTTAAAAAAAAATTACGCCCCCTTAATTTTTCTATTTTTTTTTGTGGTTGGACACGTTCAATTTCTGCGCATTAATATTCGAAGCATCACTTATAATACATAAGTTAAATATAATAAAATATTCCCAGAACTGCCGTGAACTAAGCAATATTCAAATGAATCCGTAAAAATAAAAAGTATTATTTTGTAATATGACGACAGATAAATTAAAAAAAAATTGATCGCGTCCCCCTTCTTTCACTCTAGTTGTTGTGTCGCACTATACCAGGGCGATCCCTCGTTGCTCTGCAGTAAGACGTGGTGGGGTAACTACATATTTGGCAAACCTGTTAAAGTTGGTATGTGATCATTGCGGTATAGACAAAAACCTATGCTAATGCAGTATTTTTATCTTTTTTTTTTTTTTAATTTTTACACCTGGTGCGACTTGCGTCTTTCGGCGAACAGGCGCACACATTATTAAATACAATACTCCGTATCGGAAATATTGGCGAAAAAAATTTCGACTGGTACATTGACATGTACACGTCATGTGGCCATATGTTATTATCAGTCGAATTCACCGGTACTTTCGATGATATTGGATTATTCTAGTCATTCTAGTTATAGATGCAAAATTTATATATTAAATTTAGCTTCTTACATACATATATAACAATAATATATTTAAGTTGAATTTAATATAATAAATTTATTGAATACTTAAGTATACAAGCAAAAAAAAAGTATAACGTCCAAAGTACCGGTGCTGGACACGCATTTTTTAAAGTCAACAGTAGAAATTGCGTGTTCCTATTACTATGTAATATAATTTAATTATCTTAATAATAATATATATATGTGGTTCATCAAGCCCTTGTCCGTTACAAAATCATCAAAAAAAAAAAAAAAACTCCAACTCCAATCACTTCAATTATATATTAAATAAAAAAAAAAGTAAAGAGAAAATCTAATTGCAAATCTGTCTTTCTTCACGAACCTCATCTTATTTATATTAATAATTATTATTATTATTTATCTATTTATAATTTGGACATCTCATATTTCTCTCTCACTCTATCTCTCTCTCTCTCTCTCTATTTCTTTGTTATCAGGTATTATTATATTATTATAATTATTATTTTCAAAATATGTTAATTTTGGAAACTTGGGGTGTTGATTAGGAG